>OY856413.1:770870055-770892555 GCA_963693085.1 Alisma plantago-aquatica | reverse complement strand
AATTTACCATTATCTCACCCCCGTGGGAACCACATTTTAGGTGGATGCGGACAAGGAGGCAGGAACCCTTCAGTAGGTGAAGGACAGCAACAGCAGTAGCAGAGACAGCAGTGAAGTCTCAGGTGGAGACACTGGCTGTTATGCCTTGTTTAGATGTGTATAGAAGTCCTATGTGTCGTCTATGTACTCTCAGGTCCTCGGAGTAGTAGTTAGTGCTTTCGAGATTTTGGCTCAGTGCCTCGAGATTTTCACACTGCCTGTGTTTGGTTTGCCAGAGCAGTTGATGGTTGTAATTCTCGGAAAGAGAGGATACATAACATGTACCTTTAAACTAGAATGTAAATGTGTTACTTTGGTTCTATGTGAGAAAGTTTTCCTTTGATGGATCTCTCGGTAAAAAGGTTTGAATTTTTAGTGATTTTTGGTAATCCACTGCTTAGTGAACGCTTCCGCATTAGTTAATTCTGTTTTTATGAGTTGTATGCCACAATTAAGTGGTATCAGAGCTCTAGGTTTGCTGAGTCTACAGATACATAGGACTAAGGACTGTTGAGTCTGTTCTAAATGTCTTCCAGTTTATCTGATATTATCTTCTGCTCACCTAGGAGAAGAAGAACTTGAAGATGTCTGGACCACATGAAGAACATACTGCTAAGAGAAGTACTGCTACACCATGAAGAGGTGCAGGAGACCATGATAGGGAGGAGCCCGTACTTGAGCAGCCCCAGTTCAATCAAGCTGACATGGGGAACCCAATCTTCCAAGCCATGTTTGGGAAGTTTATGGCTGTCATGACTCACATGACAGATAGGATGCCAATACCTACACCTAGGGCACCAGCCCACCATGAGGGTTATGGAGCCGGAAAGACTTTTGAGAGACTTCGCCGGGTTGGAGCCATAGATTATGCTGGTACATCTTATCCAGCAGATGCTGATTTGTGGCTGACATAGCTGGAAAAGGCTTTCAGGATCCTTGATATCCCTGAAGCTGAAAAGGTAAGACATGTTGTGTACCTCCTAAAAGGGAGTGTTGGTCATTGGTTGATGATAGAAGAAGATAAGAGACCAGGTGAAGAAATTGGATGGGAGGTATTCCGACGAGAATTAGTCAGTAGATACTTCCCTAAGACATATCTAGATGAGAAGATTTCTCAATTTGAGAGGATCAAACAAGGACATATGAATGTTAGCGAGTATGAAGCTAAGTTCATGGAGCTGTTGTGGTTTTGTCTACAAATGGCAGTTAATGATGAGGAAATAATTCGGCATTTTGAGAAGGGGTTGAACGATGAACTGACCACTCCTTTTTCTGCTTTAGAGAATAGGGAGAGGTTTTCCACCTTTGTGGAGTCGGTAAGGAGGATAGAGAGGTCTAAAATTGAAAAACAACAGACTAGTGGTAAGAAGGTGTACACTCAGTCTCAAGGACAAAGGTCTGAAAGTTTTAAGAAATCAAGATTTTCTACATCGGCAGCATCATCAAGATTCCATGCCCAGACGCAATGGACGTCAAGTAGGGGTAGGGGTCATTGTAATATTCCAAGTAGAGCCCCTGACATAGCATCAACATCAGTAACTGGATCTCACAGACCCTATTTTGCACTCAGGGTCTGTTACCAATGTAGACAACCGAGACATCTAGCAAAGGATTGTCCAGACGGGAATTTGATGATGACTCAACCCCAGGGGCAGATTCAACAAGGCTCACAAAGGAGTAAGTTTTCTAGTAACAATAGAGGACGTGGACAGACATCCCAGATAGGTCAGATGAGATAGATTCATTCTGATATTTCATTTCCTGATTTTATGTGTTAAAAATAAGAAAGTAGTTGCTTTTTAACTTCCTTCAACCAGTCCTATAAGGACACAAGGAAGAAGAGAACTTACATTTTACTCAGTACTCCTTAAAATGCTTTATAATCTCTCTTATCTGTGTAATAAAAGATGAGATATTGAAGCAATGTCTGAAGAAAATTCAGAAATGAAAAATCTTGTGTGTATGATGATATAAAAAGTGAGGAACATGATAGTAAATAAAGTACATACTACCTAATCTCAATACTTGTATACCCTGGTCAGGTATATGATTATTGTAGATAAGGAAAGTATGAAACTCTTAGATTGTTGTCTTTTTATTACTCTGATCAAGCAGTCATTCTGAAACAATCTAGAGAGTATAATGTAAATAAATGGGAAGAGCTAAGTGAACATTCCCAACTAAAGAGAAAAGCTAAGTGAACATTCGCAATTAAAGGGAAGAGCTAAGTGAACATTCCAATTATAGAGAAAAGCTAAGTGAACATTCTCAATTAAATAGGAAGAGCTAAGTGAACATTCCTAATTAAATGGGAAGAGCTAAGTGAAAATTCCCAATTAAAGAGAAAAGCTAAGTGAGCATTCCCAATTAAAGAGAAAAGCTAAGTGAACATTCTCAATTAAATAGGAACAGCTAAGTGAACATTCCTAATTAAATGGGAAGAGCTAAGTGAACATTCCCAATTAAAGAGAAAAGCTAAGTGAACATTCTCAATTAAATAGGAAGAGCTAAGTGAACATTCCCAATTAAAGAGAAAAGCTAAGTGAACATTCTCAATTAAATAGGAAGAGCTAAGTGAACATTCCTAAATAAATGGGAAGAGCTAAGTGAACATTCCCAATAAAAGGGAAGAGCTAAGTGAAAATTCCCAACTTAAGGGAAAAGCTAAGTGAACATTCTCAATTAAAGGGAAGAGCTAAGTGAACATTCCTAATTAAAGAGAAAAGCTAAGTGAACATTCTCAATTAAATAGGAAGAGCTAAGTGAACATTCCTAATTAAATGGGAAGAGCTAAGTGAACATTCCCAATGAAAGAGAAAAGCTAAGTGAACATTCTCAATTAAATAGGAAGAGCTAAGTGAACATTCCTAAATAAATGGGAAGAGCTAAGTGAACATTCTCAATTAAAGGGAAGAGCTAAGTGAACATTCCCAATTAAAGAGAAAAGATAAGTGAACATTCTCAATTAAATGGAAGAGCTAAGTGAACATTCCCAATTAGAGAGAAAAGCTAAGTGAACATTCTCAATTAAATAGGAAGAGCTAAGTGAACATTCCCAATTAAAAGGAAAAGCTAAGTGAGCATTTCCAATTAAATAGAGTTTTGCTAAGTGAACTTTCCCAAACGAATAAAGGATTGCTGAGTGAATTATCTTTGTTAGATATATATGTTTCTCTTTTGGTAAACACTCTTGGGTAATGACAGGAGTGTGTACTTTTATGCTTCTTCCTTTCAATAATATGGACATCATATGTTAGGGGTTTATGCTCTGCATAAACATAAACATTGATAAGGTTGAAATTAATGAAAGGAACTTCGTGTGGATTACAGATCCATGATATCTCCATGATATTAATATATTATGTGGAGACTTGAGGGTATGATAAATGAATAAATATGTCCCTCCTTTTTCTTGAGATTTCGGGGATGAAATCCTTGTTAGGGGTTTATAATTTGTAACATCCCTGACATGGGTTATGCTTTAACCCTAGGTGTTTTGATTAAGAAATATGATTATATGCTTAATATTATCTTGTGAAAAGTAATTAGGGCTCAAGAGGAACTTATATTTCAATTTTAGTCCTTTTTGAATAATGTTGAAATAATGTTTTGCTTGATTTGGACTAAAATGCAAATTACCCAAGTTGAGGAGTTAAATTGCAAATTGTGCATTATAATATGTTACTCATGTGTTGAAGCATCATGAGAATGAATATGATGAAGAGGTATGGCTTGTGGTAGCCTGAGTACCAAGAAAGAGCTGATAAAGCAAATTTTGTGCATTAAAACCTAGTTTTGGTGTAATGTGCAATTTACCCAAAACCTAGGGTTCAATATGCAAATTACCACTTCAATACGGTCCCTAATGTCTATTGTCATCATGTAGAGCAAATAAAATGAGAGGGGCTCCTCATTTGAATTAAGTTGGAGGAGAGAGAATCTTGATATTAAAATAATCAAGATTAATGCCTAATTGAAACCTTAATTCAATTTAGTGCAAAAATAAATGTATTAATTAAAGGGCCTTCAACCAAAATTAAAATGGTTGGATTCAGATGTGTGTGGAAATCCTTGAGCTTTGTAAGGACCACGAAAATATCCAAGGGAGTGGATAACTCACTCACAATTTTATAAGAAAAAGAAATATCCACTCACATATGGATATTAGTATAATATGATTTGAGGTGCTTAATTTGCTTTTCCTTAAATCATGTATAATTGAGAGGAATAATAAGCAAACAATATGGCTTCGTGGACAGGAGGGGGAAGAGGCAGCCACATTTTTGGGATTAAATGCATTTTTATAAGGCATTTTCTCTCTCATTGATTTTCTTATAAAAGTACCCTTTACAAGCCAAACCAAGGGAGTTTTCGTTTCCATTTCTTTTCCCTTGCTTGAAAAACGACCAAGGAGCTTTGGGGGATGAGGAGGACGACCCCCAACCTATTGGTAAGCTTCTTGACCTCCTTTCACCTTGAATCCATGGTGAAAATTGAAAATCAATGTATGAATTCTTCATATCTCGATCCCCTCTTCAATTCTAACCATTCCTTTTCACTCAAATCTTGAGGACGACCCTTGGAATAGTGAAAGGAGTTGCATCCACCATTTTTGACGTGAGATTGAAGCTTTGGAGCTCAATTGCAGGCGATTTTTACAACTTGAACCTTGATTTTATTATTGCATTCAATTCCTTATCAATTGGTGATCCTTTCTACATTCCCAAAATTTATTTTGGATGATTGTTGCAACCACTATGGAAATCACAGCAAACTTCGTGGGTTTGGAGCTTGATGATGATGAAATCATCATAAGGACACACCTCTCCAAATATCCAAGGCAAACAGTATCAACTTGTTGGTCCAAACGGTTTCACCAAACCATTTGGTGATTTGAGTTCCAAACCGCATGAGGATGTTGACCATTTGGGAGGTTTGACCATTTGAGGGCTGAACCCTAGTATGTGTTGGATGATGATCCAATGGCTTTAATTGATTAGTTCAACATATGGACAATCTTTCAAATAGAAACCCTAATCGACTAAGTGCTGATTTTGTAATTGATTAAGTTGGGGTTTTGGGTTGATTGACCCAAACGGTTTCAAAACCATTTGGGAATCACCCAAACGGTCTCAAGACCGTTTGGAGGTCATTCAAGACCGTTTGAGGTCTAGGTCATATCATATAATGATGATGGTTCATTTATTTCAATTGAATTGGTTCCACAATGCCAACCATTGATGGTTCCTCAGTTTCAAAACCCTAAGTGATGGTTTTTTTATTATCAACCCTAGTTCAATTAGGTTCAAGACCCTAAATTGAAGGTATAATTGAATGGTGATTCAGTGGTTCAATTGATGAATACTTTAGTGGTTTAATTGATAATTGGTTCATGGATTGAAACCTTGAATCGATTAAGTGTTGAAGTACCTTTTTGGTCCATGCGGTTTTGAGAAGGTTTGGACGAAACGGTCTCAAGACCGTTTGGGTCCAAACGGTCTCAAGACCGTTTGAGTCCAAATGGTCTCAAGACCGTTTGGGACCAAACGGTCTTGACCAAAAGGTCTCAAGACCGTTTGGGACCAAACGATCTCAAACCGTTTGGAGACTCAAGTTCATGCAGTTTCAAGATGTGTTGTTTAAATGGTTTTAAGAACCAACATTGCTAAACGATTTCAAACCATTTGAACTTAGTGACCAAGACCGTTTGAGGTATAAGTGACCAAGACCTTTTGAGGTCCAAATTGGTTAAACCATTTGGACATCTTATATGATCAAAGGTCAGATAGCTATTTGATTCTTAATGATGTAGACCAATGATGACTTTGAAGGTTAACCCTAACTATGTGTACTTAAGTGAAGAGTTAACCATAGATCAATCTTGGAGTAATTAACATCCTAGAGAGGATGAGAGGGAGAGTGAATGGGAGAGATGATTGCTTACTTAATAAGCCCTAATTCTCTCAGTATGAATAAATGTGTAATCATGGTTTGATCCATAATATGAAATCATGAAATCCTCAATGAAAAGATTGATGTACCTTGACCCTAATTGAGGGCAAGGTTATGTGAAACCCTAATCTAGGGCTAAGCTCAGTGAAATCATAATCCAGGGTGATGATGTAACCCTAACCTAGTGTAATAATGATGGAAACCCTAATTTAATGGGAATTGTACATCCTAACCCTAATTTGGGTATGAGGTAAGAGAAACCTTACTTGGATGTGAATGGAAATCCTTAATCCCTAAAATGGGGTAAGGTGCTTGAAACCCTAATATAGGGTAGTGCTATTAATTCTATGTGAAGCCCTATCACTAGGTGATGTGTTGTGAAATCCTAGTTTCACATAATACTAGGTGAAACCCTGATATAGAAGGATGATTATGTAGAACTCTATTGAAGAGCAATATTATGTGAAATCTATAAATGTATGGAATATGCTATGTGGATCCTCAAATTATAAATATGGAGAATACTATTCCTAATAATGGAATAGTGAGTAATGTTTTGACAAATGTAACACCTAGAAAGGTTGATGATGTATATCCTTATATTAATAGTTCCTATCTCAAGGAAGAGTCTATAGTAATGGCAATGGTTGTATAATCTAAGAGAGTGACTAATGACCAATACATTACATGATAAATGTGAAGAACTGGTGCATAAAGTATTAGGATGGGGAATACCCTAATACAAGCTAAGTGGATGAACTCAAGTAAGATAAAGGTGTTGAGGGAAGTGATACATCAAGATATGATAGATATCACATCCAACACCCCAATACTGGTATACCTTGATGTGTTATAAGTCCAATATAATTGGATGAATAACACATGATATGTGTCATGTCAATGGTTACATTGAGATGTAATGCACCCTATTGAATGTAGGCTAACATGCCTTATGAAAAGGTTAATCCAAACCTATAAACTATGATGTAATCATATTCTGGCAAAGATGAGAGAGAAACTCTTGCTGTGTGTTGATAATTCATTTAATGATGAATGATGAGAATAAATAAGTATGATTGAATACTTATGTTATCCATATTGATTCCTTGCTATGTGAACCCTAATACAGGGTAATGCTATGTGAAACCCTAATACAAGTTAAATGTTATGTGAACCCTAATATAGGGTAATGCTATATGAAACCCTAATACAAGTTAATGCTATGTGAACCCTAGTATAGGGTAATGCTATGTGAAACCCTAATACAAGTTAATGCTATGTGAACCCTAATACATGGTAATGCTATGTGAAACCCTAATACAAGTTAATGCTATGTGAACCCTAATACAGGGTAATGCTATGTGAAACCCTAATACAAGTTAATGCTATGTGAAACCCTAATACAAGTTAATGCTATGTGAAACCCTACTATAGGGTGATGCTATGTGAAGTTCTAACATAGAGTAATCCTATGAGAAGCTCAAATACAGACTAATGGGTTATGAATTTAATAAGATAGCCCTTGTATTGCATGGTACTGATATGTAATCGTATCATGATTACTAATCATGCAGATATGTTGAGAAGATGAGCATAGCCAGGTATGGGCTATGATGTTCTGTATATTGAAAATGTTCTATAGGCCTTATAAGCTTTCATATGCCTTGTTTCTTAGTGAGAGGTAACCTACAATTAATGAGTCATGTAAGTCACATGATGTGCTAATTATCTTAGATTGTTTATGAGCTTCATAAGTTGTAATATGCCTTGTTGCCTATTAAGGGGTAATAAGAGGTGATATGAGCTTTGTGAACTATGTGCAATACCTTGAGCAGCAAGAATTATAATGTCCTTGGTCAGATGACCTGAAGGTATGAAGTTACCTAATAAGTGGTAACAAGTGATCTATGATGAGATAAGGGTTCAAATACCCAGATTCTATAATCATGATGATGAACTTGTTAAGAAGTGGAATTGTACTTGATGAGTTGATGGATTAAGATCCCAATACTTTGTGAAAAGAGTGTGGCTACAGTCCATGACTCCACTATGACAATGTCAGGCATTAGATATATGATATAAGTCTGAAGAGAGTTAATGTTGTGGTAACGATTCCATAGTGAATAAATGTTACACATGTTCTTCATATTCCTTAATGGATAAGTGACATGTTGCTCTATCAAGTCATAGTTGCAATGCTTTTGATAAAGATAATGTTCTAATCTGTTAGACATTGAATTAACTACTGTCAAACAAATATGATTCCTCTGTTCATATTTATCTTCCTTAGCTACAATAATAATGTTTCTGGCAGAGAGTTATATATCTCACTGGGGCAATGTACCATTGTCTCACCCCCGTGGGAACCACATTTTTAGGTGGACACAGACGAGGAGGCAGGAACCCTTCAGTAGGTGAAGGACAACAACAACAGAAGAGACAACAGTGAAGTCTCAGGTGGAGACACTGGCTGTTATGACATGTTTAGATGTGTATAGAAGTCATATGTGTAGTCTCTGTACTCTCGAGTCCTCGGAGTAGTAGTTAGTGATTTCGAGATTTTGGCTCAGTGCCTCGAGATTTTCACACTGCCTGTGTTTGGTTTGCCAGAGCAGTTGATGCTTGTAATTCTCAGAAAGAGAGGATACAAAACATGTACCTTTAAACTAGAATGTAAATGTGTTACTTTGGTTCTATGTGAGAAAGTTTTCCTTTGATGGATCTCTCGGTAAAAAGGTTTTAATTTTTAGTGATTTTTGGTAATCCACTGCTTAGTGAATGCTTCCGCATTAGTTAATTATGTTTTTATGAGTTGTATGCCACAATGATGATGATGATGATGAAGATGATGATGATGATGATGATGATGATGATGATGATGATGATGATGATGATGATGATGATGATGATGATGATGATGATGATGATGATGATGATGATGATGATGATGATGATGATGATGATGATGATGATGATGATGATGATGATGATGATGATGATGATGATGATGATGATGATGATGATGATGATGATGATGATGATGATGATGATGATGATGATGATGATGATGATGATGATGATGATGATGATGATGATGATGATGATGATGATGATGATGATGATGATGATGATGATGATGATGATGATGACGACGATCATGATCATGATGATGACGATGATGATGATGATGATGATGATGATGATGATGATGATGATGATGATGATGATGATGATGATGATGATGATGATGATGATGATGATGATGATGATGATGATGATGATGATGATGATGATGATGATGATGATGATGATGATGATGATGATGATGATGATGATGGTGGTGGTGGTGGTGGTGGTGGTGGTGGTGGTGGTGGTGGTGGTGGTGGTGGTGGTGGTGGTGATGATTGTTGGGAAATACAGACACAGAGTATAGCAGCAGAAACAAAAAAAATTATCTATCGTATTCCCATAACATCAAGATCGCGACAACTACTATGAAATAGGAAGGATGGTTTTAGCGAGTTATACCTGGTCCTGGAGCAAGTCCAGCAACAAAACTCGCTTCTTTGCAAATGCTAACAAGTTTTTCTTGGACGGTGGTTGTGTAGATCCTAGTCTTCACCACGAACAGTTGTCTGCTCAACCTCTACAGCTACTCTGGCAGTCTGGCCACGGACTGTAGATTGACTTTTCTGTCTGAGTAGTATCCAAAGGATTCATGCCTCTAGAGTAGTCCACACAGACCAACTAGAACTCATGTCATTCACCAACAATGAACAAGAAGGAGTCATCCCTCCCCTTAGTGCACTAGTCACCAACTTGCTCTCCCACAACAACAACTATCATTTGTTCTCTCCCTTTGGCTATCCCTTCCTATCGGGTAGGACTTTCCTAGGCTATCATGGTCACCACAACCAGAGAGGACAATAGTTGTCAGAGGAATTGATTCTCAGTTGTTTGTGTTGTGTCTTGGGAAGCCCCCAGTACCCCTCATTTTATAGGTGGGGTTTGGGTTAGGGTTCCCAATATACATGGGGTTGTTCGGGAGTGGAAAGGACTGGAAGAATTTGAACTTTCACAACCTTTGATAGCCTAAACGGATGTTTTACACACCCAGACGTCCGTATGGTGTGCGAGAGTGTCATCTCACACTACCAAATGGTTGTTTTGTAGTCTCCCAATCACACATGAATTTGGAAACTTCGATTCCAATTAATATACATATTAATTTTACTTGCTCTCCAAGTATAAGAAATTGAAACTATTTGGGAGACATATGAACCTTCATTCGGCCCCAATTGAGCCATCTCACCCAAGAAAGATGCCCATCTCACTCACCCAGATGATTGTCTGGTGAGTGGAGTTGAACCGGTCGGTTCAATCACTTTGAGTCAGTTGATTCAAGGGCAGAATTTAGCCAATTCGAACGTGGATCAGCCTGACAACCCAAAGAGCCGTCTCAACTACTTGAGATGCCAGTATGGCAACCCAAATGGTTGTCTCACTCAGTGAGATTGTTTTTTGGTAGTCCTGTCATCCAATCAATTGATCTATTGTGTGAATTGAATACCCAAACACTTTAGTAATCAATCCAATCATTGTTTAAGATCAAACTCCACTTCTAGATGAGTTCCTATGTGTGAGACGCTATAGGTCCCATGTCATGTTGGCAGTGAATTTCCATTACTATCTTATTATATCAAAATTAGAGAGTGGTGTGTCATCACACATCAATGTTAACCAAGTGAATGGAAAGTTAAAGAATAACTTCAACCTACAATTTGTGTAAGGTTTTGCAACGATTGTATAATTCCTTTGTTTTTGATATCCAAGATGAACTCGAGGCATGGAAGGTCATACTCTCAGTGTTCATTCCATGTTCCTGGAACCAAGAGTAGATTGTCTGAGATAATGACCTCAATATCATATATTGATTCACATGTACATGCGCATGTGTTTCTCAGTCTCGCTAATCAAGTGGCTAGGATATCATACTCCAGTAGGAGGGATAAATCTCATATATATCACTCACAATCTATCCCCATGTGTCAAAGTCACCCAATAATCACCGTTATAACAAACCATGTTTTGAGACTTTGTTTGATGATGTTAAATCATATCCAACAACATGTGACGAGTGCAGTGGTTCTAGGTCTAAGAATCATAATTTCCACCTTCACTATGAGAGATGACTGTGAGCACCAAAACCATGTGTCACTCTCAAGGTGGGTCTATCTGATACATTGTTCTCTAACATGTATCTGTGTGCTTGGTTTGATATTACTATCACGACTAGTGAGATTTAGTCATCAACCAACTCACCCTCTGATCTTATGTGTTATTGTTGTTATCAACCTTCCACAATGAAAACCGATCAGGGACATAATGAGAATTCATATTTGTACTCTTAACACCTGTATGATCTCATCCGCAAGGTTAGTACCTTGACAACATACATCATTGAGTAATATAATTCTCTAGACATTCACTCTGTATCCTCATTATCTCATAATTGAGTGAAACAAATGAATTGGAAGCTTTCCTATATATATACATACATATATATATGTTATTATTCATCAAATCTTTTTAGGTAATTATGCCATGTCAATCATCATATGATTGGCTTGATGAGAATAACTTACCAACAGACTCTGACTTGCACTTAGAGACAATCACCCATGGATCTTATCCTTAGTGATCTAAACATATCCAACATGCTTCTAATGTGCTACTTCCTATTTAGTAGGTTAGCAACACTTTGCTTATAGTCGGGATATTGCATGTTCCTATTCTCTTCATTGTATAATTTCTCCTATGACACGGAACTACTGTAATATGGAATCTGATATTCCTTGCCTAACAATTAGCTCCATTGTTGTCACAATATCACTACTGAGTCATCAATGGTCGGAACATCTATAAGTTCATCATATGAACCTTTTAGATCCATATAGTATCACTCTTGGTTCACAACACAAATATATCAGCTTCTATTATAGAATAAAATTAACTATAGTTAGTTCAGAACCCTTCCAACTAATAACATCGTTTTCTCTTTTAAAATCAAGACACAATTTATTTGTGACCAATTTTGTCATTATGAAAGGTTGCATTGATGTAACTCTTTACATCCAACTCTTCCTTATATTTCTATCCTTACTAACCAAACAATCTATTCTTAGGTACTTCACAAGTACTAATAGATATCTTGATGACATTTCCAATAACCCTTATTGGATTTTAATATCATCTTGTCATGTATGATACATAAAAGCTTATATGGGATAAGTGTGTTTAATAGCTTACATGATAGATCTACTGTTGGGCTGGTCTTTGGAATCTTATTCATGATATTTCCATTCTTAACAAGAATAGGAATATAGGGTTCATGAGAGACTAATCTGAATTCTCTCTCACTAAATACTTCCATGTTGAACTCTTTCAACATATTGCTATTGTATGCAAACGTCCATTGTGAAACATTCAAGAACTATCTCACAGGTCTTGATCCTTATCTCATAAGATGTTTCACCTTATCCTTCATTGTTGAAGGTGTTTTTCATGCCAATTAGCAACATTCATAATACTGAGATGAAATTCCTCATCACATGTGGAATATTCATATATGCTCCCACTAAATTATTTGTAATCACAAATTTCATCTTTTATCTTGACTCAAGACAAACTCTTTGACTATCTTGTCAAAACTAAAGATCTCATTTCTGAGATGCTTGTTTCAATCCCAGATTGAACTTTGTAGTTCATAGACTTTATTTGTATTCATGACGTTATAAAACCCTTAAGGTTGTGTCACGTACACATCCTTTGATGTATTCCTTTCAAG
Organism: Alisma plantago-aquatica; assembly: GCA_963693085.1. Taxonomy (NCBI): domain Eukaryota; kingdom Viridiplantae; phylum Streptophyta; class Magnoliopsida; order Alismatales; family Alismataceae; genus Alisma; species Alisma plantago-aquatica. Next base: position 770,879,717 of record OY856413.1, on the reverse strand, counting down.
GAATCTTGTTTTATCTTCAATGCCAAATCTCACAGTCTATTTAACTACAATGACAAGCATGACATTTGATAAATGAACTTATATCATGTTCAACAACTTGAACTGATTTGAAAAAATTCAAGCAATGTGGCCTTTTATGATATCCATGTAGGTCTTGGCCACAAGACCCAACTGTACCTTCTGGGTATCACCCCTTTAGGTGGAACTATCAAGGTCCTACCTTGTTAGTTTACATGGATTCCATATCACTCAGAAATAGCTTCTAGTTGACTAGTTGGCTCATCATGTATGACCAACCCATCTGAATTGTTGGATTCACACTCTTTCAACTTTAGATGTGTTCCACTAGAAATATTGTGTTTTGTATTACATGATGAACCTGAGATTCCACAACAACTTTTGATTCTCATTGTTCTCTTTGTACCCTTATTGTTGACCCCAAACACTTTGAGTTCTACTTTTACTCCCACTGGTTCTTTAGGAATTCAGTTATCCTATTAACAAAACATTTTTGTTATTGGATTGGGAATTAATAGCAACATTCAATAGTCATGGCTTTGGATAAACCTTCTCAAGAAACTATTTTCTTTATGTCAGCTTCAATCCCTTAGACATATTGGGACATTCCCAAATCATATCATATATGATGTCTAATAAACCATTTAGATGGTACATGATTTAGAAATATATATATAAATATATATATATGAGGGTATAAGAATATTATATTTAATTGATGATTATATCATGACTCATCATGGTATAATTCCTTAATTATAACACATCATCATGTTTATATGGATTCTCTTGTGATACATTGTCATGGTTCATTCATGAAGGTACTCAAGGTATTGCTATAAAGTATTTCAACATTTGATCGTATCAAAGTATCTTAATACTTTCATCAATGTCACACTTCATTTACAATCTCCTTGAACATTTCAAGAGATTTATGTTTCTTCTTTACTGAGTACATATCTTCATATTACTAGTAAATGAAACGAAGTATAAGCAATAATCCATAGTATTCATTCATAATATCTTTATGCATCATATGCATGAGGTCTATGAAACATTTATCCTCCCACTACATTTAGTGAAGGACGTCATGTCATATTGTGCATGAATAAGACTTGCATGTTTCCTTAGGTTCAATAACAAAGGGAATCTAGATCAACATCAATATGTGTTCTAGGCATGCACCGCTCATATTCGTACAAGATGACTAATGCTAATGATAGCCTTGAGTTATCAATTATAATCATTAAGTATAAACATTATAAACATTCATCTTTGGATCATTTCACATTAATATCACAAGATGTTTTCGGGCAAATGCCATGCAAGATCATATCTTTTAAAATAGAAGAACTAATCATTCTTTGTTGATAATCATCCATGTCTATACAAGATGCATAAACAAAATGTTTCTATTCTAATGGCATAATGAAATAGCAGTTCCAGTAACTCTATTACATGCCCATTGGGCTAAGATATATTTAAATGTAGACTATGTCTTCCGCAACACTTGCTCCACCTTGTCCATCTTTGTCCTTCTAAGAGGGATTTTACTTCTTGTCGTATCCTACACATCAGTATGTCAGATCTCTTATCTGGCATCATATACCAAAACCTAAGAAGTAATTGAATTTATCTTATGTTGTTTATACATTAAGTGGAGGCATCAATGCCATCCTTCTTCTTTAGTTCCTCTAACCAGAGTGGGCGATTTCTCTTCCAATGCCCAAGCTAGTGACTGTAAGGACCCTGACCTCCGTTTAGGGCTTATCCTGTTTGCTTTGCTTAATCTTGATGCTTAGTTGCCTGCTAATCACCTCTAGTGGTGATTAGGGTTTGTTTGTGCTTTGTTGAGAGTTGGAGGTGTTACATGCAAATAAACCAAGTCCAGGGTTTGTGGGCAAGTTTGTCACCTTGTGAGGTGTTCCTCCCTCTCCTTGCTTCCTCTAGTGTTGAGAGGAAGGTTTGGGCTTGTTGCTTAAGTTCCTTTGGGCTTGGTTGAGCTTGTTGGGATTTGTGGTGCCTTGTCTTTGCCTCTTTAGACCTTGTGTCGGGCAAGAGTGCCCTGTGTCAGCCTAGGTGTGTTGGCCTGTGCTTGTGTCGGCCTGTGGTGTTTCGCCCAGGGTGTGTGTCGGCCATGGTGTGGGTGTGTCGCCCATGGATCCTTTGACCTTCTTTGACCTCGTTTGTGTCACCACTAGTGGACACTTGGTGCTTGATGCTTGCATGTGGCAATGGCCTTGGACATGTGTTTAGGGCATGTTTGAGTGGTGGCTTTGCACATGGACAAGTGTCCCTAGGTGGGCGACACCTTGCTTTGTTCTACCTGGGTTTCTCCTCCATCCCCTCCTATATATGTGTTTCCCTTCCCTTGCTAAGGATCCCTTTAGTTCCTTAGTCTCCCTCTTCCTTGGTGCATGATACCCCCCCTCCTTTGCAAGCTTGGTGGTCGATCCTTCTTGGAGTCTCCTTCTTCCTCTAGTGGTGGTCGAACCCTAGAGTGCCTTGCTCTTCTTCCTTGGTGGTGCTTGGAGCTTGGAGCAAGGAGCTTGGATCTTGTTTAAGGCGGGTTACATAACTCCTAACCCTAACTACATTACCATCTTCTATGTTCTTGTTTGTATGTTTCTTATGATCGGCTATGTATGTTGCTAGCTTAGTTTCTTGCTTAGATTGTACCTTGTTGGCTGAATCTATGTTCTAGGGTTTCTTGTTGAGCAATACCCCTCTCCCTCCTTGGCCTAGAGAAGTGAGCTTGAACTCTAGTATCATGGGCAATACCCCTCTCTCATTTAAGTTGAGAGGTGAGCTTGTGTTCTAGTTGCTTGAGTAACACCCTTCTCTCACCATGGATCCGAGAGGTGAGCTTGTGGGGGTTATGGACCTTTGTTAGGGTTGTTCCTTGTGTTTCCCGATTGGTGATAAGGAGTTGTGAAAGACCCCTCTCTCTTAGTTGTTGAGAGGTGAGCCATCTTCTTGATCCTTTAGGGTTTTGGTGCCCTTGTGCTGGAGGTTGGTGGTGACCCTGTCGGGTTGCATCTTGGCCGATATGGCTTGGGGTTAGTGTTGCCTGATACCCCTCTTGACCTAGAGCTTTGGACGTTATGATGTGGTGTTGTGTCGGGCGTCACACACCTGGTTCCTGCCTTGTTGTGTCGTGCATCACACCATGATAAGTACCCTTCCCGACACCCTTCACTTCGTTATACCTTGATGTTGTGAAGCTTTGCTAGCTAGTTCTGTGGAGGACGTCTCCCCTAGCCCTGGCCTTGTGGGTTGGCCGATAGATGAGGATAGCTAGCTGGATGACATGTTTTCCTTGTTGTTGTTTGAGGTTGTGCCCTGGTCGTTATACTTAGATGAGTAGATGTTGGTCGTTACCCTTGTGTGTCGGGCGTCACACATGGTTGTGTCCTCTACCGGACACACCTGGTTCAGGTGGTAGCCTTGTTCCTGTACCTTAGACGTTATGGAGTATGTGGCTAGTTGGTGTTGGGCGTCATGGCGTTGTGGTGATTCCTGACAGAGTGTCACCTAGTATCCCTTAGTCGTTGCTTATAGATGCATGTTGCACCTGATGAGCGACACGCCCTTAGGCTTAGTTGCCCGATAGGCTTCGTGACCGTTGTACCCTTGATACCTGACGTAGTGTTGCCCGACTTGAGGTGCACGATACCCATGTGTGCACGAGATGGCTTGGTTCCTTATTTCCCGATATATGTGCTAGCTTGATACCCTACTGAGTGCTTGGCCGATATGTAGAGCGGTTGCTTGGCCGCTAGGTGGTTATAGTGTTGGGCCACATGTGGGGAGTGATCTGCCCGATACCTACCTTTGGTGAGGGTGCCCTACCCGTCACACCTTTGGTGAGGGTAGTGGGCACTTCTAGCGAGGGTCTTGTTCCTTCTGGAAAACCTATGTGTTAGATCTTGTTCTATGATGTCATGTTTGGTTGACAATAGTGACCCTTGATATGCTTGATGGTAATTGTTATAGTAAGTGCACATCTATGTAACTTGACATGACATCTTATGTATTTATGATCATCTGGAATTATCAGTTTAATGTTGAGGAAATGGTAAGTATGTAAGATGCTTTGCTTAATGATATGCCCTATGTCTATGGTCACAGGTTGAGGCATGGATGATAATGAATATAATCATCAATGTTGCCCTATGTTGATAACATGAATCTTCTATTAATCCTTGATGATTGTGCATACTAACCATGCAGGTAATGCATAGCCAGGAAAAAGGGCTATGAGGTATATATGATAAGTAACATTGCTTTGATGGTTACTCTTGATGATGAGATAACATACATGATGTGTTTTGGTCTGAGGACCTGAGTTTGGCTAAAGTGCCTAAGAGCATGCCTTGAGAGGCAGTGACACTATGTGATGAGGGATTGAGATCCCATGGCAATGTGATGATCCTTGAGGTGGATCTAGATGATTGGCAAGAGGCCAAGTGGTAACATGTAATGATGGATCCTTGTGATGGATTAGGATGATGTTGATTACAGTAAAAGCATGATATTGAGTTTCATGTTGTTTATTCTTGTTATAAGTTGCATGTTATACAACTTGGTTGAATCTTGCAAATCACTTAAAATATATTAACTAATCACAGTGGAACATATCATGTAGTTTGCCCTAGCCATAGATCCATCATCGTCAGGAGCTGGTGATGGTGATATGGGTTCTCCTGCGGGATTAACTCGGAGCACATATTGTTGAATATGCAAGGTTTCTCCTAGCCTAAAATAGTGAGGATTCGAGTGCAGCTGTGGTTGTAGACTCGGGATATGTATAGAGCATGGTGAACAGGCCCATGGCTCAGGATATGTGATATGAAAGCATGACTGCGTTCATGGTTCAGAGCACGGTGAACAGACCCGTGGCTCAGTTTCACTAGCGCCGATACCTGTACCAAGGCGGGCTAGGCAGAGGGTAGCCTGGCCCTGTGGCTGAGGCCACTTAAGCATGAGACTGCGGTCCTGTTTTGGTTCTCGTACACTGACCATGAGGTGGGAGGTCGTGGAGTCCGGCTCTTCCATTGACCTTGTATGGCACCGGATTTGGGTTCCGCAACCGAAGGTTAGATTTGAGCGGTACGGCTCACTTCCTCAGGGCATAATAATACATAATTCAGCCGAATAGTATTTACTGCTTAAGGCAAAACACAGAACATTGGTTGAGGCCTTGCTTATGTAGTTAATCTTGTTATAAATGTAGTTTCTTATACGTTCCTTATGTTATGTGGTAATATCTTATAAATCTTATCTTTTTAATCATGTTCCATAAAGAGATATTTGGTTATATGCCTTCCGTACTTCCTGGTAAGCTTGATGGTAAGAATAGCCTTGCTTTATAAACTACTCTTGTTATACGTCTTATCAGTTATCTATTTTTGTTGCTTTATCTTCTAAGGTGTTGTGGTTTCGGCAGAGAGTTATGTTTCTCGCTGGGACTGTGTGTCTCACCCTACTGGTTTATAACCTTTTTAGGTGTTCGAGCTAGACGTGGGGGTGGTCGCGGAGTTGTGACTGAGCAGCAAAAGGAGCAGTAGAAGGCAAGAGATGGACATGCTGTTGTTTTGGTTGTTTTGTAGTAGAGTCTTAGAGTCATCCCTATACTCTCAGATCCTTGGGAGCGTCTCGACGTTGTTTCACGATGTATAGCTGATGACGTTTTGTATATCCTGCTGCTGGCTGGATGTGGGCCATTATGTATGTATAAACAGGTGATGAACTCATGTGATGACTAAACAGCTGATCTCCTAAGCTGTGGACATGAATCAAGACTTGTAAATGTTTATATAACCTATTTCCTTGCAGGATGAGGGCCTAAATGTAATAGTTTCTCAGTTTACCCACTTTTTGCAATCAGTTTTAATTAACATGTGTTTTTAGTACTTTCTGGTTTATGGTGTTTTACGCACGTTTTCACGTAACACCTCGCCGTCTGTGTGATAGTGAGATGTGTTGCCACAAGTTTTGGTATCAGAGCTCTAGGTTCGCTGAGTCTACAGGGATTTAGGACTAGGTTGTGTCTGTTCTTGTGAGTTTTCCATATTTTCTTACATTCATCTTCTGCCCTCAGCGGAAGAAAAGTCAAGATGTCTCGAAACCATGAAGAGCATGCTGCTAAGAACAGCGATGTTGCATCAGTTGATGGAGCTATAGGGTAGGCACATGAAGATCGGGTACCTGAGGTCCCCCAACCTGACCCATCCATTATCGAAAACCCTTCCTATCAATAGCTTATAGGGCAGATGATGGCTACGATGAATCTAATGGTAGAAAGATTGTCAGTGCCTCCGCCGAGAGCACAGGCTCCCCATGGTTAAACATCGGGTATTGGGAAGACCTTTGAGCGGCTTCGCCGAGTCAGAGCTTCGGATTATGTTGCGACGGTTGATCTAACAGATGCAGATATGTGGCTGACAAGTCTTGAGAAGGCTTTTCGGATCTTCGACATCCCCGAAGCACACAAAGTAAAGCACATTGTCTACCTTCTGAAGGGTAGTGCTTTCCACTGGTGGACCATCAAGGAGGAGAAGCGACCTGGTGAGGTGATCGGTTGGGAGGTTTCCCAGCACGAGTTCATTAATAGATACTTTCCAAAGACGTATCTGGATGATAATATCATTCAGTTTGAGCATTTACGACAAGGAACGATGAATATCACCGAGTATGAAGCCAATTTCATTGATCTGTTGAGGTTTTGTCCTCACATGGCAGCGACAGATGAGGAGCAGATCAGACATTTTGAGAAAGGCCTGAGTGCTGAGCTGACAACACCTGCTTCTGTGTTGGAGAACCGAGAGCGGTTTGCTACGTTTGTGGAATCCGTCCGGAGGATTGAACGGTCAGTCAGGGAGAAAAGAGAATCCATGTCTAAGAAGAGGCCTGATCAGCTCCAGGGACAGAGGTTTTGTGGCTTAAAGAAGCCCAGGTTTTCAGCACTATCAGTGATGAGAGGTTCCAGTGTACCCTCGCAATGATCTCCGAGTAAGGGAAGAGGTTATGTTTCTTCACCGTCAAAGGCACATAGTACAGCTTCAGTGGCAGTGACAGGGCCATCTAGGACACAGTTTGAAGATAGGGCATGCTATCATTGTGGTCAGATCAGGCATCATAGGTCAAATTGCCCGAACAAAGATGTTGAAGTGACGCAACAGCTGAGGCAGAACCAATGAGGGTCAGATAGATAATAGCCCAGTAGTAGCAGAGGGCGAGGACGCGGTCAAGCGTCGCAAGCGGGATTGTCTGCTCAAGGAAGCAGAGGACGTGGATAGCAAGCAATAGCTCGATTCTATGTTATGAGTCAGTCGGAGGCGATAGTCAACCCGCGAGTGGTGACAGGTCAGATGGAGTTATTACATTCTGATATGTCTTCTTCTTGCTTTATATCTGTTCTGGTTGACCCGGGTGCTACACATTCTTTTATCACCTATAGTATGCTTGAAAACTGTCGTTTACCTGTTAGTTGTAAGAAAGATAGCTTGTTGTTAGAAACCCCTCTTGGTGGTTCCTTGATGCTTTGAGAAGAGTGTCCATCTTGTGTCTTATCTTTTTCAGGACACAGTATACAAGTGGATCTTATACCACTTGATATGCATGGTTTCGATGTGATCCTTGGGATGGATACCTTAGAGAAGTATAAGGTTGTTTTGGACTGTGGTTCCAAGCAGGCTGTGTTTGATGATGATGGAGAGAAGTGGATCTTCCAAGGAGATAGGAAGATTCTTCTGATGTGTCTGGTATCAGCTATGGTGGAAGAGAAGTTGCTACGGCAAGGATGTGAGGCATTCTTAGCTCACGTTGTGGATACCATTGTGGATACCAAGGTGAAGGGTCTTAGCCTTGAGGAGGTGTCGGTTGTCCGATAGTTTGCTGATGTGTTTCTTGATGAGTTCCCTGATGTTCCTCCACCCCGAGAGATTGATTTCGAGATCAATCTGGTTCCAGGAACCAGTAGAGATGGCAGAGCTTAAGAAGCAGTTGCAAGAGTTGTTGGAGAAAGGTTTCATCCGAGGTGCTCCAGTATTGTTCGTTAAGAAGAAGGATGGGTAGATGCGGTTATTTATATATTACCGATAGCTAAACAAGGTCACAATCAAGAAAAAGTACCTGTTACTGAGGATAGATGATCTGTTCGATCAGTTGCATGGTGCTACAGTGTTTTCGAAGATTGATCTACGATCCGGATATCATCAGTTGAGGATTAAGGTGGATGATATACCAAAGTCAGCTTTTAGGATGAGGTATGGTCACTATGAGTTTGTGGTTATGCCGTTCACGCTAACCAATGCACCTGCTGCTTTCATGGATTTGATGAATCGAGTGTTCCGTCCGTTCCTAGATCAGTTTGTTGTCGTCTTTATAGATGACATCTTGATCTATAGTCGGGACAAATAAGAGCATGAGCGACATCTTCGACTAGCGTTGACTCTTCTTCGCCAACATCAGTTGTATGCCAAGTTCAGTAAGTGTGAGTTTTAGTTGGAAGAAGTAACCTTTTTGGGTCATGTGATATCTGCGGAAGAAGTCAAAGTGGAACCAAAGAAGGTGGAGTCTGTTGCAGAATAGGAACAGCCGAAGACGTCGACAGAAGTTCGTAGTTTCCTGGGTTTAGCAGGATACTACCGAAGGTTTATCAAGGACTTCAGTGCGATTGCGTTGCCAATGATGAAGTTGACTAGGAAGGATGTACCTTTTGTCTGGGATGATCATTGTCAGCAAGCTTTCCAGAGTTTGAAGGAGAAGCTGACCAGTGCCCCAGTGCTAGTACTACCAAAGCCTGGAAAGGGCTATGTTGTTTTCTGCGATACTTCCAAGAAAGGTTTAGGATGTGTGCTGATGCAGGAAGATCATGTGGTTTGTTTTGCTTCGCGACAGCTTAAGAAACACGAGGAGAACTATCCGACTCATGATTTGGAGTTGGCAACAGTGGTTCACGTGTTAAAGATTTGGAGACACTATCTTTACTGAGAGGTATGCCAGATCTTTACAGATCATAAGAATCTGAAATACATCTTTTCGTAGAGTGAGATAAACATGCGACAGCACCGATGGATGGAGTTAATCAATGATTACGACTGCACCATCGAGTATCATCCTGGTCAGTCGAATGTGGTAGCTGATGCGCTTAGCCAAAAGTCTTCTTCTTTTTCTTCAAAGAAGGCACGGTTGAGTTCCTTGGTATGCCATAGACGGGATATGTTTGTTTCCTTGCGGCATATGAATGTATGGATGGAAGCTTCCTTGTTAGCTAGACTTTTAGCACAGATGTAAGTCAAGCCTACGCTGAGACAACAAATCAAAGATGCACAGCAAGCAGATGATACAGTACAGTTGATCAGATCAGAGTTCGGCAGCAAAAAGTGTGATGGGTTCCATGAGCCTGAGGATGGACTAGTTTGCTATCAAGATAGGATGGTGGTTCCCAATGCTGACGATCTGAGGAAGCTAGTGCTCGAGGAAGCACACACGTCGATGTATGTTATGCATCCAGGAGTTACCAAGATGTATCATAGTCTGAAGGACTTGTATTGGTGGTCTGGCTTGAAGAAAGACGTAGTCGAGTTCGTGGCTAAGTGTGCGGTATGTCAGCAAGTTAAGGCTGAGCATCAGAATTC